>JACCPG010002929.1:0-37592 GCA_016069955.1 Drepana arcuata | reverse complement strand
AAATGTTAAAGGGAATAATAAAATACTCACTATGTTTTTTTGGTTATTACGGTAAAAGATATTAAACATAGTTTGTTAGTAATAAAACAGTTTTTTGTAAATACTATTTGTCAGATTCCAAACTAACAAAAACAACTTATACAAAAAATTGCATAATAATACATTTCTATCATAAATATATATTTCTATCAGCCGCATTAGTAACTATAACAATATATAAATTAATTAGCATCACCATACACACTTACGGTTATACGTATACACAAATATACGGTTGGAGCTTTGTCTCGCGTAAACTACAATGGATATCCAGTAAAACTATTTGACTGTAACTGTCGATATATTCGAATGAACTGTCAAATCAAACGAAAGACTTGAAACTACAAAGAGAAACATATGTGGCATCTATTTATATTCTATTGTCCTACGAGTTGCAAAGTTTAAGAACGTCGGAACAAGTTGAAAATGATCTCACATACCCAGTTTAAGATGAAACGGAGCGGAAACATGACAAATCTAATAAAAGTTTCCTATTACAAATGTAATCCACAAATTCAGGGTCGCTCAGCGAGCTATGGAGAGAGCAATGCTAGGGGTTTCTTTGAAGGATAAAATCCGAAATAACACTTTCCAACAAAGAACGAGGGTCACCGACGTTGCTCAAAGAATTAGCTCGCTGAAGTGGCGTTGGGCTGGCCACGTCTGTCGCAGGACAGATGAACGTTGGAGCAGACGAGTCCTCGAATGGAGACCACGGACGGGAAAACGTAGTGTAACAAGCCTACTGAAATGAAACTGAACCACGATGACAACAATATAGAAAAGGGAATTACTGTACCCTGGAATATAGCGAAGCCACGGACAAAAAATATAGCCCAATATATTTTTTTCTAAATACCTATACACCTCTGCCTACCCCTTCGGGGACCCTTGTGGGAAGGCGTGAGAATATTATTATTTATTTTTTTCTAGGTGACTTACTGAAGGTGTGGCAAAGCCGATCTACATACCCCTGACATACGCCGTCGTTGCCCCCGCGGCGGCGGTAATCTTTGAGGATTTCCCACGTTAAAAAAAGGTATAGTACTATATATTAACAAACTACCTGACCAGCCCAGCTGTATTTGGGTGAAATTAGGCGAACACCAAATCATTAAAATCGGCCATGTCCTTCGGCGAGACTAACGAATTGCGATCGTTTTTTATATGACTGATATGTCTATCTGAGCCCGGCCGCTTCACTTGCGTAAGATAGATTTAATTGGTAAATTTTTTATACAACAAGAGTGGCAAACAAGCATACGGCCCACCTGATGGGAAACGGTTACCGTAGCCTATTTACGCTCACGATACCAAAGTATCACTTGCGCGTTGCCACTCTGTGTTCGGAGAGTTATAGTGTGTTGGCAGCATAAGGTTTAATCCCTCTGCTGCCAACACAATGTAACAATCCTCCCCCCTCCCCAAGGAGCTCATTACTGGAAACCTTATTCACCACGTAGGAACACAACACAATAAATTGTGTTATTTGGCTACGGACTTCTATAAGGTAGAAATCCTGCCCCAGTCGGGCGGCTCCAAATTCGAACGGAAAACCCGTTATGCCCTACCTCTCTTAAATGTTTTCTAGAACAAACATGCTCCAGTCCCATTGGTGGTAGCATGTTGTTATAAAGCCCATAGCTTTACTTTATGAACGACCTATCTAATACAAAATATTTTCACAAGTCAGATAAGAAGTTCTCAAAATTAGCACGTTAAACCAAACAAACTTCGGCTTAATAATGACAGATATAGATAGTTTTAAAAATTAAACAAATTATCGCAGTCTAAAAGTCAAGCCACAAATCCTAGCAATATATCTTTTCAGATGTCACCTAGGGAGGACCGAAAAAAAGGCGAGCGCTTCCATTTCATGTAACAATTAGAAGGAGGTTGTGAAAAACGGAAGGCTTTACCGAGAAGGGACCGTGCAATAAATTATTGAAGAGACAAAGTTGTGGGCGAACGCTTTTCGCCTAGAAAAAGAAGTCTGGAGTCATTAATCCTCGCCTGACGTATTAACCGGATAACGCTCTTTTTATTACCTAACTTTGTACGTAGTGGTCGATTTAAAATAATCTTTCCACAGCTTTGAATTATTTCTAGGCCTTGAGCTGTTTGTCACCTTCCAAAGACTCATCTTTTTTGGATACAGATTCAACCCATTATCCCTCTGTGACTAGTTATTAGCACCTAATATACCTCTGGCGGAAAGTGGGTGTGTGGGTATTACCTATACACCTCTGCCTACCCCTTCGGGGACCCTTGTGGGAAGGCGTGAGGATATATATATACTAGTTATTAATGTTTGTTCCTTTTCCACGCAAAAACTAAATTGAATGAACTTTGGCAGCTGGATCGACTTGTTAACTACATTCTCATACATTTTTTATCTTAAAAAATACAAATTAAATAAAATTATTCGCAAGTAAATCAGAGGAGCACCTTATATTATATTTAATTCTTCACGCCTTTCTTAAAATGGCCCTTGAAGTAGGCAGAGGTAATATCATCCACTTTTCGAAGCAGATGCCTGTCACTGTTTCTTATTTCTCAAATACATGAAAATGTTTCTTCTCGATGTTTTCCTTCAACGTAAAGCTCGCGGTGAAAATAATCTTTGTACTTTAGTTTTGATAAATTCTTTGATACAGTCGGGGCTTGAACTTGATATACTTGTATCGCCGCGACTCCTCAAACCACTCGGCCACCACGGCTCGTGTATACTTTGTTCGCTTAAATTATACTTTTACCATTTTCGTCCCCAGCGTGGTAGTTCACAACAAATTTTCCTCTTTCCCAACTTCTTAGGCCCAGTAGTCAACTGAACAAAATTGTTACATAAAAGTTTGCACAACCAACTTTGGACTTAAATTAAACTTGCATAAAGTTCAAAACTAAGTGACAAAGAATAATTGCGACGCGAGTTCTCACCTGTAAATGATTAAGTTTGTCGTTGTCCGAGCTCATGAGTTGCTTTGAACAGCTTCAACGGGAGTTGCAGTTACGACATGACTGTTGCCTGATAACTCGGTACACGATTTGTGGCGTTGGATACGTAATAGAAAAGGGATTTAAAATATGTAGCTTCGAAAATATATGTGGTAAAATGAATGTAGATCGACTTGAGTAATAATTCGTAAAGTAATTGAACTAGAGTGTAATTGCTGAGATGAGGAAAGGCATTTAACATTTGTTTGTACATATAGAAAAGATGAGTGAAGAAAGATTAACGATATATATATATACAGTTTGAAAGTGTGTGAGAAAAGAGGCAGACGAATCACGCTCCAACTACCTAGATCAATCAATCGGATACTTAAGGATAGGAATGTCAAGAGTACAGAAAACCGTCGAGCATGTATGAAGAGTCTGATTAACGAGGACGAAGCGAAATAGGTCTGTCAATGTAAGTCTAGAAAGAACTGGCGCTCTATTCTCTCTGCCCATCCTATGGGGGACCCGGCGTGATAGTCTGTATGTATTTTATTTATATAGATAGATATATAGATCAAGATAAAAATAAAATGCTCAATATTTGAACCGCGTAGTAGCAGGCAAGGTAGCATAGCTTTATAACGTCTTAACCAGCATATGAAATTCACTTAGCTGTGCCTAAAACTTGGGCTCCGTCTAACTTGAAGTAAATTGGGTGCTTTTCTGAGATATAAAGCTGTTAAGGTTCGAAATATTCAGGACGTTTATCGCGCGAGAATGTGCACAGGAGTTATGGAATTTTGGAGCAAGCTTTTGTATTTTGTCTTATAATTTCACACACGTTTAATTTACTTTCTTCCGATTATATAAAGCAATACATGCGCCACCTACATACCACAACAATGCTCCCAATATACATTGTAGATAAAATTACATTACAAATTCAGGTGCCGATACTTACTGCGTCTTTCGTCTTTCTGTCGTTGTGTCTAAGAACTGATAGTGAACAATGTTATAGATGGTGCCATCCACGAAGACGCGCCCCTCTATTGTTCTTAAGTGTGCTACTATGAAGCACACTACAATTAATAGATTTGGGTCATACTCCCCGCATCCTGCGAACCCATCGACTAGAAATTGGTGCGGCACGTCTTTGTGTATGTCACTATCTAGGTATACGCGATGTTAAGTGTCTAGAAAAAGTAGTAAAGCAAGAATACGTTCCACCTACCTAGATCAAATTGATCGAATACTCAAAGATGGGAAAGCCAAGAGTAATCGAAGCTAGTAAACATGTATGAGACTATGATGAGACTGATGAACGTAAGCGAAGCGAAAGAGGTCTGTCAGTGTAAAGAAGATTGATGCTCTACTATCTCTGGACTCCCTGAAGGACTAGGCGCATATATTTATTCGATAATAAGTTACCCTTAAATTTAAAGAGAAGAACTAGACTATATCGAAGCATCAGAGCCGAAAACCGCAAACACGCTTTATCTCAAACACTTCGTTTTATACCTTGGTAATAAATTGTACTTAGCGTGCGTGTTAATTAAATTCCCTCGAAACCTCTCACATGTCGCGAATTGTGAGTTATTGGATTTTGATGTCACCGACAATTTTGAGGGTGACGATATTTAATTAAGTACACTTGGAAATAATAACACGAGTAAAAGAGTCATTTAACATGAATTA
Source organism: Drepana arcuata (assembly GCA_016069955.1). Classification (NCBI taxonomy): domain Eukaryota; kingdom Metazoa; phylum Arthropoda; class Insecta; order Lepidoptera; family Drepanidae; genus Drepana; species Drepana arcuata. The sequence goes on along the minus strand of JACCPG010002929.1, from coordinate 32,918 downwards.
AGGCGTACGCCTAATGGATACAAGATACTTTTATATAATGAAGATTAATGAAAAGTTCCGTGAAATAAAAATTCTTATTAATTAAATAGTAAGCCGTGGTGGCTACTGCAATAATTAGTCACACCACGAGATTTACGGTGAAGGAAAACATCGGGACCTTCCTACGTATGAGAAGAAATTTAAAGACGTAGGTATGTATAGTCGTGCTCGAGTAACGGCGAACGACTCGCCATCTTTTTTTTTTTTTTTTTATACCACTTGGGTGGTAAACAAGCATGCGGTCCGCCTGATAGTAAGCGGTTACCGCCGCCTATGGACGCTTGCAACACCAGGGGTATCACTCGCGGGTTGCCGACCCTGCAGGAATCTTTTCACACCCTTCTTGAAGAACCCCACCTGTCACTTTGGCACCTAAAATATATTTTTGGCGGAAAGTGGGCGTGTGCTTGCCTACCCCTTCAGGCATCCTTGTGGGAAGGCGTGAGAGTATATAATTAACTACCAGGTTTTTTGGATATTGGCAGGACGATGACCTCAATTAATGGGCTATACTATAATTTTTTTTTGTTAATAAAATAAATATTTTATTATGTTATAAAATAAATTTACAAGGAATTCGCGAGTTCATCATACAAAAATACTGCCTCTTTTAATATTGGAATAGATCAGTATACCTTCTCAAATCGGTTAAGTTATTTTTGAGAGTATTGCATTCAAACAAACATACCTTGCCTGTTAAATTTATAATTCAATTAGAGGTCAGTATAACTCCTTAGAACTTGGTAATTTGTATAGTTTTAATATATCAAAGGCAAAAGGTTTATAGCACAAGTCATCTTGTGGGATTGACATAGCAGACGCAAGGAGGCAAACAAGAGCATTAATCTACTCGTGCACACGCTTAAGTCATTTCAACCCACAGGACAACTCCCGTGGGATATTCAAACAACAATAAACAGTACTGTTAACCCTCCACAACCCATTTAGGTTCGAGCTCATAAAACTACTGCTCTAACCAGCCTTATACCAAAATTTAATGAAACAAAGGATTTCTTTCGCCGTCCAGTGAATTATTGTCGAATAAAATACTGGCGACAAGAAGGAAAAGTTACTGCCCCTAAAGGGCCGGGGGACGGACAGGAGCAACGTCACACAGATTTTATTACACAAAACACAAAGGACGGAGCTGCCACGCTATTCTTTTGGGACGTAAACAACAAAAAATGCAACAGAAAAATGTACGCAAGAGACATTATATTAATCGTACGTTTCTTGCGTGGGTTTTATTCGTACGATGTGTAGTTTGTATCTGTTGAGTGAATTGTATCCAATACACGTTGTTGTATAGCACAGCAGGTAGCTTCGTAAAGTCCAGAAAGGCTCAATCTTGAGTCCGTATCTAAATTAAGAGTCTACTGTCTTCATTGTCCCAATACAGTTCTGTTCAAAGGAGTTTCCTTCTGCGAGCGTTAGGGCTGTGGAATGGACTCCCGATTTAGGTTTTCCCCAGAGAGCTTATCATGGAGTTCTTCAAGAAGGGTGTGGAAAGATTCCTGCAGGATCGAGTGATAAGGCCGCGTGCTGGTTTGCCACTGTAGTGGTATAAAAATAAATCGTTTGACATCAGTCGATAGATTTTCGATCCATCATGATGGCACCTACTATCCAACTAAATCCAGCGACAAGAAGGTGTGTGTATTCTGCCAAGTAACTTGAAATCCGTTAACTTTTAATTATGAGCCTTGCGTACGGGCTCGAGTTACCTCTGCAGACAACTGATCTTAGGTTCAATATGATTGATCGAAGCTATTACATTCTCGCATTATATTTGCTCACCGCAGTGAATATGCTTCTTACCCAATACGTCGCTTCATTTCCTCAATTCTAGATCCTAATAGCTTTTATCTAACGTAGACAATGAAGAATGCATTATGCACTCACTAGATATTACTTCTCGTAAATAATGGATGGTGATATTTTATAACGATTAAACTTGTCTTGGATAATATTCAATTTAATTTAAACTACGCTCATTTGAGCGTTTGAGCGTGAATGTTACATATACATACGTATATGTTAATATAGATACCAAATTACAATGTGTTTTTTAAAATTCCTAAATTTCCCAGATGTTCTTTTTTATTAAAACAGATTTTTACAGTGTATGAAAAGAAGAAGTCTAGTGTAAATGTTTATGATAATTTTAAGTAGTTTTATTATTTCAAGAATGTATTATTTTAAGGAATAAGATCATTATTGTTTTCCTGCGCCCAACAGATAACCTGTTCGGCGCAGCAATACTGTCACTGTCAATTTATACATAATTGTAAGCTGTTGCAAAAATAATAAAGATACATTCGTATTATGCATCGGTTTTAACGGCATAAAATTTTATTTTTATTCTGAAAAATAAAATAAATAATAATCCAAATTTCATTCAATGCCGTTCATCAGTATGTACGTTATAGAAGAACACGTCTTCACGTCTTAGTAGGATTCAAATCAATCGACATTTTCTCGACTTCAATAGCACTAATATAAGACTAATAGGGCCCACGACAGTGATACGAACACGTTAAATTGACTCTTATGAGAATATACAATTATTAAGCAAGCAAATTAGATATGCCAGGTAACATACGCTGCCGGCATGAATTAAACTTTAATAATTATTTAAATATATTCAGCTAAGGCATACGAATCGTTTGACTTTACTTTAATTTCATATGCATATTTACTTCTACTTAGTTACGTTATGTAAAATGTTATACGATAATATAATATAGTTATAAATAAAAAAAATATCCTCACGCCTTCCCACAAGGGTCCCCGAAGGGGTAGGCAGAGGTGTATAGGTAATACCCACACACACACTTTCCGCCAGAGGTATATTAGGTGACAACGTGATAGATGGCGAGTCCATCGCCGTTACTCAAGCACGACTATACATACGCCTTTGAATTTCTTCTCAGACGTATGCAGGTTTACTCACGATGTTTTCCTTCACCGTAAAGCTCGCGGTGTGACTAATCACTGTACTGTGTTCATAAAAACTCATTGGTTCAGTCGGGATTCGAACTTGCGACCTTTGCGTCGCAGGCAACTGCTCGAAGCACTCGGCCACCACGGCTTTTTATATAATATAGTTATATTTTGAATAGTTACCATCACCACCCAGTTTTGCACAGGAGCAATCTGTAAAAAAAAATTAAAATGTATTGTAAATATCTTCATATTCTCCCTTCCCATATGGGTCTACGAAGGGATAGGCAGATAATACCCACTTTCCCCCGAAGATATATTTTAGGTGCCAATAATTGGTTCGAGTAGTAACCTGCGACACAAAGCTCGCAAGCTCGAATCCTAACTATACCAATGAGTTTTTCTGTACAGTGTTTAGTATGACAGCACCAGCTTTACGGTAAAGGAAAACATCGAGAGAAAACTTGCATACGTCTGAAAAGCAATTCAAAGGCATAAGTATAGTCGTGTTTGAGTAATGGCGATGGACTCGCCATCTCGCACGTTGGCACCTACAATAGATATCTGGCGGAAAGTAGGTGTATGGGTACTACCTATACACTTCTGCCTACCCTTTCGGGACCCTTGTGGGAAGGCGTGAGGATATATATGAGCTTCTATTTTTCAATGGCAGCGGTCTTTCATCTCATATTTGCCTAAAGAACCTTTTTTCCATTAGAAATTTGTAACATAGTTGATATTCAAGCTACCTCCTGTGAGTCTGCGGCAACGAACGTCTTACGTGAATTTAATATCAGTTTGGTTAAATGAAGTCCCATTCATATTCAAATTATTTCTAGACGCTGCACCGAAGGTGTCTTAGATCCCTTGTAAGGAGATTGAACCACGTACCTCGGTAAAAAACTACATTTGGATTAAAGAGATTGAAAAATGTAGTATTTAAATCATAAACATTATGGAATCGACTCGCCATCTGTCACTTTACCATCTAGAATATATTTTTACCGGAAAGTGGGTTTGTGCGTACTACCTACACTCTTCTTCCTACCCCTTTGGTGTACCCATACACCTACTTTTCGCCGAAGGTAGATGAGGTGCGAACGTGACAAATGGCGAGACCGTTATTCAAACACGTCTTTGTTTCAAGTCAAGTCAAGTTTGCCTTCACCGTGAAGCTTGTGGTCGAAACACTATACCTAAATTTAAAAAAAAATATTGGTAAAGTCGGGATTCAAACTTGCTATCATTGTGTACCAAACCACTGCTCAAACCTCTCGGCTACCAAGCTCATAATATCAATATTATTATTATTATACATGTATTTGTTGTTAAATATTGCATTGTAGTTGGAGTTAGTTAGGTGGTAAGTAAATACCAACTTACGGAAAAAATGCCTACACAAGCCAATAATATGTGGCCGAATGCGCGATTCAACCACTATACCACTTAAACATCACAGTATGTAACTATCCGTGTTCTGGCGAATAAACTATTTCATTTCATTTCAACTGATATAATGTTTTTTTTTTATACCACATGGGTGGCAAACAAGCATGCGGTCCGCCTGATGCTAAGCGGTTAGCGCCGCCTATGAACGCTTGCTACACCAGGGGTATCACTCTCGCGTTGCCGATCGTCAGCGGGGAGCTCATTCCACAGACAGAGCGTTCGATGTCGTGTCGTGAACATAGTAAAAATAATTCAAGACTGATTAGGCGTATAAGAAATCAACCACACGTTGTACGAAACAACGAGCGCTAATTAATTGCCCCAAGATAGTTTCCAATGCATGTCAATGAGCGTTTCCGGAAACTTGAATAACGTTCAGACCCCAGCGTCGGTTGCATATACTATGCGCGTAAATCAATGACGTCAAAAGCTCTCATGTAAATTAATTCGGGCTTCAACTCCAAATATGTCAAAACCAAATTAACTTATTAACACATATTCAGCTGTATTCTAAGCACAGTAGAAGCTATATCCGCACGATTTAAAGGAAGTGTAAACGTTGGTTAATGTAACGCGTTTGTCATAAATCTCGGTATTGTGGCACACATAATACAAACATAGCTCTGTAAAGTTGCGAGTGATTTGTGAATGTTTTCACGGATCGAATGTATATTAAAAGAGGTAGGGAAACCGATGTCTTGTCTAGAGTTGTCTGACTAAGGCTGTAGTCAACCTAGTAGAAAATCGCAGTCATAGCGCACAGCGCGGGGCGTAGCAAATTTTATCAAAAGGCCCATGAATTACATTACGTCATCAAGTTTATGTATGGTATTAAATAAAACAAGAAAACTTCGATATTAATACATATTTTACATTTACTGCCATGGCCACTGGCTGGCATCCTACGGTAATTAAGCATTTTGAAGCTCGTTTTTCGAGACTTTCTGTAAATCTTATTCATTGAAAGCACTAAAGATATTCAAGAAAATCCTCAGTGATCCAACTTACATTACCAATTTTAATTGTTATTGAAAACATAACTAACGTACCTCCATCTGTCCGGGTAATCCCGGCTTAACAGACCAGCAAATAATGCCAATTACCTGGGGTCCACACTGGTCCATGGGCAATAACGTTAATTGATTTCGATTCAATGCACCTGCTATCGTTTCAGTATATTACACATTATATTGGAAAGTTACAGCTTTTGATGCAACGGTCGATATATAACTATCGTTAGTCTGTTTATTAATATAGTACTACTGTGTAGTAGAGCCGTGTTGAACGAGTGGTGTGAGTAGTCGGCTGCGAAACAAAGATCGCAGTTTCAAACCTCGAACTTGTTACAGTCATTAATCACACCACGAGCTAAACGTATAAGGAAACTTCCAGAGGATACTTGCATACGTTTACTATAAAACAAAGGCATATAATAAAGGCGTATATATATATATATATATATATATATATATATATATATATGCACGCCTTCTCATAAGAGTCATGGTGATCAGACAGATAATCAAGTAAGCCTTTACTATTTTATAGATATAAATCCTCACGCCTTCCCGCAAGGGTCCCCGAAGAGGTAGGCAGAGGTGTATAGGTAATACCCACACACCCACTTTCCGCCAGAGGTATATTAGGTGCCAACCTGACAGATGGCGAGTCCATCGCCGTTACTCAAGCACGATTGTACATACGCCTTTGAATTTCTTCTCAGACGTATGCAGGTTTCCTCTCGATGTTTTCCTTCACCGTAAAGCTTGTGGTGTGACTAATCCCAGTACTTAAGTTCAGAAAAACTCATTGGTACAGTCGGGATTCCAACTTGTGACCTTTGCGTCGCAGGCACTATTTTATATATTATACGAAATCACAATAAATGCACATATGAAAATACGTATATTATGTATTGTGTGGCAATAAAATGGTTTCGTGATGATATATACGTTATTGCTTTGGCAAAGCAACACGTAAGGATTAAGCCTGTGCATCCACAATTTTGTACCTATACAGACGCGGTGAGCTGGGCTTAATTAAGCAAACCCTCAGCGCCCTTGCTCATTGTTGTGGCTCCCATAGGATCGTCAAATAAGTGCTTAATGAGTTATATGTATGGATCTTGTTTGCGATACACACAGTAAGATAGGACGGTGAACTTCACTTCGGAGGACGAGTGACTTTATTACCATAAATATTTTTTGTATCTACATTTCGTCACCATACATCTATATTATCAACTTTTAAATATTTCGTATGCCTAGCGGCGGAACATAGCACCTAACTATACCTGCGTAAATGAATACCATCTTAATTTACATGTTCACGAAATAAATTAATTGATTTGATTTGATTCTAAATGTATCTTCACCGACAAGTGGGTGCTTTTATACCTATAAAAATGTACGTTTACTCATAAAGCTAACTATCTAATACAAACACAACCTATACTCATTTAATCTCGAGAACAGTAGTTTTCGTAAATAGAATCTTTTTTTTATACCACATGTGTGACAAACAAGCATGCGGTCCGCCTGATGGTAAGCGATTACCGCCGCCTATGGACGCTTGCAACACCAGGGGTATCACTCGCGCCCTGCAGAAATCTTCTCACACCCTTCTTGAAGAACTCCATGCTGTACTCTCCAGGGAAAACCTCAATGGGGAGCTCATTCCACAGCCTGAGCGTTCGCGGAAGGAAACTCCTTTGGAACCGCGCAGTGCGAGACCTTTGTGGTTCCAAGGTATGGGGATGAATTAGATTTGTATATATATTTATAAACAAATTTGTATAAACATCTACAACTGAGATTTCTCAGTTGTAGATGTTTTTAAGTATATTATACGTTCGTAATCCTTCTCGTCCATGTGTCTTGGTTACGCCAGGGTACTTTATTAAATTTCGGCGATAGTGGTGCCCGGTTCGAGCCTATTAAAGAGGAATTGTTGCCAGTTGCCTAAATTTATTTTCAGGTGTTTGTTAGCTTCTAAAGATTGCTTTAATTAAATTCAAATGTGAACCCATTGTGCTATTACTTGGCCTTTGTTACGATCCATATCAGATCTCAATGTTAGTTTAAAGGATTTTAATGGTGTCCTGTTCATTTATCATGGCTTAGTTAGTATATTGCGCTAACGATCTCGCCATCTGTCACTAAAGAACGCGGTTCCTACATGCCCTTAGTACTTCTTACATTCACGTACATCCAACAATGATACTGTACTATACTTTTATTTATATTTTATATATATATATATAATCAAGTAAGAGATGATCAAGTACGGTGGACCAGCGGTCTGGGACGTCATCTATTTGCTATGCAATCTTTGCTGGGAAAAGGGTGATGTTCCGGACGACTGGAGGCGAGCAGTCATCGTGCCTTTCTATAAAGGAAAGGGATCACGATTGGACTGCTCAAACTACAGAGCCATCAGCTTGGTCAGCTTAGCTAGCAAAGTGTATACGAAGATCCTGACGATAAGAATGCAAGAGCGATCCGAAAGGTTTCTCTGGGAATCCCAAGGTGGATTTAGACCAGGAAGAGGATGTATGGATCAAACCTTTTCGCTTCGCGGAATCGCGGAAAAGTTTTTGGATATTAACCAGAAGGTTTTCTGCGCTTTCGTCGACTTGGAGAAGGCATTTGATAGAGTCGTACGAAAGGAACTCTGGGACGTGTTGCCTGGATATGGAGTGAGCAGTTCCCTACTGCATGCCGTGAAATCACTTTATAGTGATAGCGGGGCGTGCGTTAGGGTTAATGGTGAGATGTCACCCTGGTTTGATGTGAAGTCGGGGGTCAAACAAGGGTGTATCATGTCTGCCTGGCTGTTAATTATATATCTAGATAACTGTCTGAGAGCACTAAGAACGAACGGATGTGGAGTGAAAATGGGAAACTTAGTGGTCAACTGCCTATTATACGCCGATGACGCGGTTTTACTGGCGTCATCAGAGGGCGAACTGCAGTCACTAGTTACCATAATGAAAGTAGAATGTGAAAAGAAGGGGCTGCGCCTAAACACTGGCAAGACTAAGGTTCTGGTATTCGAAAGAGATGAACAAGTGACCGAGTGCTATATCGGTAAATGGGCAAATTCTAGAGCAAGTGAATGAATTTGTATATCTTGGAAGCATGTTTACACGAGATGGAAAGTATGAAAAAGATATTGAAAGAATGATAACTGCCGGAAATAAGGTGAATGGGGCCATGTCGGCGTTGATGGGCAGTAAAAGTCTGAGCAAGAATACTCGAGTTGCTGTCCACAACGCGATATTAGTACCTACCTTATTGTATGGCAGCGAATCCTGGGTATGTCAGAGGAAGTATGAAAATAGCTTGAATGCAGTCGAGATGCGATCTCTTCGAAAAATGTGCGGCATAACGATATTAGATCAAATCCGCAATGAAGAGATTCGCAAATCAACTGGCGTGAATGAGGGCGTGATTATAAAGATGAAGAAAGGCATGTTACGTTGGTTTGGACACATAGAAAGGATGAGTGAAGAAAGATTGACGAAACAGATATACAAAGCAAAAGTGTGTGCAAGAAGAGACAGAGGAAGGCCACGTTCCAGCTACCTGGATCAAATAGATCGGACTCTGAAGGACGGGAACGTTAAGAGTACTCGAAACCGACGAGCATGTATGAAGAGACTGATGAATGTGGACGAAACGAAAGAGGTATGTAAGTCTAGAGAGAACTGGCGCTCTATACTCTCTGCCTACCCCGTTAGGGACTTGGCGTGATGATATGTATGTATGTATGTATATATAAAATAATAATATATATATTTATATATATTAATATTATATATCCTCACGCCTTCCCACAAGGGTCCCCGAAGGGGTAGGCAGAGGTGTATAGGTGATACCCACACACCCACTTTCCGCCAGAGGTATATTAAGTGCCAACGTGACAGATGGCGAGTCCATCGCCGTTACTCGAGCACGACTATACATACGCCTTTGAATTTCTTCTCAGACGTATGCGGGTTTCCTCTCGATGTTTTCCTTCACCGTTAAGCTCGTGGTGTGACTAATCACTGTACTATACTGATGTTCAGAAAACCTAATTGGTACAGTCGGGATTCGAACTTGCATTCTTTGTGTTGCAGGCAACTACTAGAACCTCTTGCTCACCACGTCTCACTATTCTGCTACATAAATTATCATAGTAAATGGACCCCAATCAAATTAATAGTTCCTTGCAGGATTGTTCTCTCAATTCGTTTAATTGAATCATCCTGTATACCATCTGGGACTAATATTGTGCTCTGTGCTCACTTAATTAAGAGTTCATAATTGCCAGATATTACTCAAGTTGCTTATTAACAAAGTGATAACTGTGCTAACTTAGTTAGCTAAGTGATTGACTCATTTCTGCTATGAGTTATGTATGAGACACTATTTCGTATGGATGCGATTTTGTTTGTGTATAACTGCTACATAAACAAATGCATATATGTCATCGCGGCGAGTCCCTTACGGGGTGGACAGAGAGGGTAGAGAGCGCCACTCAGTGTTCCTATTGATGACCAAACGGACAAGCTATGTTATGCTATATAGAGACTGATGAATGTTGATCGAGCGAAATAGGCTTGTAACATCAGCGTGGACTAGCGCGTTTCTCCTACCCCGGAAGTCTCAGCGTGATACCATTAAGGTGGTAACCGACTTGCGAGTGCAAGTGTCTCTCGACGCCTATGCTCGTAGCACCAAGGGCATCAATTGTACGATGCTGACCTTGCTAGAAACCTTTGCCACTTTGCTAGGACAAAAACAACCCCGTTGACCGACAGTGCTCCTTTGAAACCGAGACCTTTTCGGTTCTTAGGTAGAATTCCATGTCAACGGCGACAGGTGGGGGCCTTACAAGCTCAGAAGCGTATGTTTTAAAACTTGAACTATCACACGTCTAGTAGGCAAGGAGCAAACTTCACGCGAAGTATGATAATAAAACGAGCTTGTCTTTAATATTACCCCATTACGTTCGCCTGCTTAATTTATGTCGTTGCTAAGTCATAAGGTAGGACAAGGCAGTTTTAGCCATCTATAGTTACTGGATGAGCTAGCGTCTAATTTTATTATTAAATTAATATTGCCGCCGTGCCGTGGTGGCCGAGTGGTTCGAGCAGTTGCCTGCGACGCAAAGGTCGCAAGTTCGAATCCCGACTGTACCAATGAGTTTTTCTGAACTTAAGTACAGTGATTAGTCACACCACGAGCTTTATAGTGAAGGAAAACATCGAGAGGAAACCTGCATACGTCTGAGAAGAAATTCAAAAGGCGTATGTATAGTCGTGCTTGAGTAACGGCGATGGACTCGCCATCTGTCACGTTGGCACCTAATATACCTTTGGCGGAAATGGGTGTGTGGGTATTACCTATACACCTCTGCCTACCCCTTCGGGGACCCTTGTGGGAAGGCGTGAGTATATATTATTATATTATAAATTAATATTTCTTCATGTCTTCCCCTGAGGGTCTGCGAAGGGCTAGACCGATTGACAAACTCTTTTCACAAAAAGTATATTTACGTCATAGCTCCGGCGCCCTTTATCAAGGAAGGCTATACAAACGTATTTGAATCACAACTTAAAACGTCTGTAGGTTACTTCTCGATCTTCCTTCACCGTAGCTCGTCGAGTATGTACCTACTCACTGTACTTGAGTTCAGAAAAAAATTCATTCGGACAGTCGAGGCTCGAGCTAGCTTGGTTATGCAGGCGCCTACTATAAGCATTAGGCCAGTACGTGCGAATGTATTAAGGCTACACGTATATATATGGGAAATTTAATAAACTTGCACACAATTTTACTTCATAAATAAGTCAACAAATAAAACGAGCCTATGAATGCTGGGCTAGAAATAATCAATTTCATAAGTCATTCATTATTAACTTGTAGCTATTTGTGCTCTACTGCTGGACATAGGCCTCCCTCCCCTATTTCCTTTCTTGCAATCGAGCGGTACTTCCGACATAATGCTTCCATTATATGTCAAATATAAGCTGTGACCCGAGGTTTCACTCATATAATAATTGTTTGAATTAGTAGATTATTTCTTGATAATTTTTTATAATGAGGACTCCTTATTACAGCTATCCTATATACTATTCTATGCTATCCTTGTTTTAATCTTGCTAATAATGTACGTGTGTGCCAAAATCCAATTCTGTTCAGTAGTCTCTAGAAACAACCTTACAAATTTCGCATTTATAATATTACTCGTAGTAGGATGTCAAGTATGTTGTCTCATCCAGATCCGTTATATGGCAAGGACACGAGACTTGCCAACGAGAAGGAAAACTTGAGGATTTATTATCATGCTGCTTTCAAAAGTTTTATCTCAACATTTTGGCGGCGGAAGCTAACGCATCCAGAAACATAACGTTTAGTTATCAATCGTTTTATCATCGTAATTATCAACATTCGAGTATACACGGTAAAAAAAATGCCTTCTGACATAACACGACCGTTTTCATTGTTAAAGATTAATTGCAGGACTATACACTCAAGGATGGGAACGTCAATAGTATTGAAAACCGGCGAAGAATGATGAAGAGACTAAGGCAGAGGGAACTAGTGCGCTAGAGAGTAGAGAGCCAGTGCTCCCGGCCTTGGCGTGAAAATGTGTTTGGATATATACGTTCAGAGCAATAATGATATCGCATTATCAACTCAAAATATGTTTAGCTATGTTTTTGACGTGTGCCTTACCCTCGAGGCGGGTAAACTTTAACACGCCAGCTTGATTGCTACACGACATTTCGTAGGTATGGAAATGTCAAACAAACACATAACACACGGCCCCGTGTTTTAATAAGTTGAAGACTTACTTCACTCCAATATGAATATAAAGAATGTTGCATGTATTTTTTTTCTATAATCTTTAATTCAGATTGGAGCGTTGTCGCCGAGTGTTTCGTGCAGTCGCCTGCAATGCAAAGATTGGAAGTTTGAATCCCGACTGTATCAATGAGTCTAGTGACTAGTCGCATCATGAGCATTGGATATAATCTGTATATGTCGTATAGACATGTTCTTACCAAGATCCTGTTTCCTTGAAACCAAATGGCAAAGTCGTTTAGTCACCTCGTCAGTTTGTAAGCATAATTCCCTACAAAGTAAAAACGATGCTACTATTCAATTAATTCGGCATTTTAGCCTTTGAAGCTTAACCATCTACGTTTGATAACCTAATACAAACAAACGCAAAGTAATCCTATGGATTAAGTTACCCGTTGGAATCTCAGCGGTTAGAAAAGTAAACTTAAAAGATAACGATGTCTTTGGATCTATGCCTTTGATGTCCGCTTGTTACAACTTTGTTCTTGTTAGGCTAACTGGAGGGAAGCTCTATTGTTATCCGATAGTACTGCGATATGATCCCCGATAAGATTTTTTTTACATTTTCTACTGTAATATAATGGATGAGTCGGGTTGTCACAAAGTTAAGATTGGAGCTTCTAGTCACGAAGATCTATACCAAAAAGTTTTGCTGATTTTAAGTACAGTGATTAGTCACACCGTAATCTTTACGGCGAAGGAAAGAGAAGAGAAGAAGGAATCGAGAGCAAACCTACATACGTTTGAGAAGATATTAAAAGACGTATGTAGTGCTTGAGAAACGGCGATGGTCTCGAAGTGAAGGCGCAAATACGACGATGTGTTACACCTCTGCCTGCTCAGGTGTCCCTTATTGGAAGGCATGAAAAAGATTTATCACACAACTGGTTTTACAGTAAAGCTCGTGGTATAAAAAAGAGTTATGGAATATCTGTACATTATAGAAGTAATAAATTTCTTCAAGAATCTTCGTCAGCGTACGAAAAAACCTACATCGATTTCCTAAATTCGATCAAAAATACTGATAAATACACAGAAAAAGTGCGGTAATCCTGTCCGGACGTAGTAAATTCTCCCAAACGATGTAGACCTTAGATAAATCAAGCTCCTTATAATCTTGGGACGTAGGAATCGATTCTTTCACTCACTGGTCCAGAACGGATCTTGCATGGATTAAATATTTTATTGCTGGCTTGGGTGAGTGATGTTGCCGCATTATTATATATGTTAGTTTATGGAATGAATTGAATAAAGAGCCACAGTGGCTCAGTAGTTCAGAAGTCGCCTGCCTAAAAATGATAAAGATTCGAATTCCGACTGTACCATTGATTTTTTTTAACTCTATGGCGAAGTTAAAATCGAGAGAAACCTAGAGACGATAATGATTAAATTCAAATATTTGTGTGTAGTAATTGCACAACCGTGGTGGCCGAATGGTACGAGAAATTGCCTGCAACTCAAAGATAGCAAGTTTGACTGCACCAATGAGTTTTTCAGAAATTAATTACTACGTATTATTTATGATCTTTTGATAAGTAATGCAAAGTCGTGCTTAAGAAATAGTAATGGACTCACCATCTGTCACGTTGGCACCTAAAATATAACTCTGACAAAAAGTGAGTGTTGATGCTATAAATTAACTAGCACCTACATATAAATTAACTAGCTGGAAACTTTATTTTTTTAATATCACCGATCTTCGTAAGTACCGCAGACAAAATTGATAATCGTATAGCGTACGGGTTGGTTGACTGAGTATTAACGTTGGTTGGGAGGGTGCAGATACTTGCAAGCCGCCCTAGGCATTGCTGGTATCAAATTTGCATGATGGCCAATCAATCTGCAGAACGATTCAGAAGGACAAATATACATTTACATAAGTAAAGGTGTTATAGGTATTTTACAAGGGAATTCCGTGTTGTTTTCTGTTTCTTTCATTCGTCGCTTTTATTTTACACTTTTATTATTGTTTTATTTCGGAACATAAGTCGTCGCGAGTCATCGAGTCGTAGCGGCCGAGTAGTTGCCAGCGACACAAAGATCGCAAGTTCGAATCGCGACTGTACCGATGAGTTTTTCTGAACTTAAGTAGATACAGTAATCCAAAGGCGTATTTATAGTCGTGCTTGAGTAATGGCGATGGACTCGCCATCTGTCACGATGGCACCTAAAATATATCTCTGGCGGAAAGTGGGTGTGTGGGTGCTACCTATGAATTTCTGCCTACCCCTTCGGAGACCCCTGAGGGAAGGCGTGAGGGTATTCATAAAAATACAACGGAACTACAAACATCGTAGTAAAAGATCCTCGGTGGTCCTTACGATGTTTATTTTTTTACTTAAGTACAATAATGGTCTATTACATGCCTTCCCACAAGTGCCATCGATGGGCAAAGGTGTATTACAGTTTTTCAAGGATGTTTTCGGATCTTCCCATGATTTTCATTGATAAATTACCGTTCTCGAGCTAAGAAAAAACTCATTGGTCAACGATTGAACTTACACTTATTTACTTCCTTTCTTTCCTTCCTTTTACTTTTACTAGTTAAACCATTCTGCCACCACGGCATTTGATAACCTAGGATTGGACACCATTTCAACAGATACCATAATTGCCACATACCAAGTTTGATCGCGGAATTTTAGGAGAGAACCCTTTTGCGACGTTAACGGCAGTTTAGCTAACCCATCGATAAATCCGACGACTCGCGCTAACTTTGCAACGGGGCCGACAAATTTGCGGACTTACTAAACCGTTTTTCACCGTCACTTTACGTGTTTCGTCTAGTTTTATAACCTTTAATTATAATATTTTCGTAGCTTTCTGAATATTTGCTCTCAAATTTAAGGGCTTATTTTATACGCACCGTTGTGTTATCTTTAAAAGACATGTCTTAAATTTTGGTATTTATTTAATATTTATGGACAGCTTAGGGACAATGGTTGACTCAATAGCATCGGGGGATTGGTTCGAGTTGTGGCCCAAGAAGCAAAGATTGCAAGTTTGGACCCCGCCTATAATAATAAGTTTCTCTGAACTTACATAAGTACGGTGATAAGTAACGCTATGAGCCATATGATGCAAGCATAGGGAGGAAACCTGCATACGTTTGAGAAGAAATTCAAAGACGTAGGCATAGTCTTGCTTGAGTAAAGGCGACGGTCTGGCCATATTACACGTAATAATATACTACGATAGGGGGATATTTTAACTCCTGTTGTGCATTTGCTAAGCCTTAGAATAGCTACCTACTCTTTAGAATAAAATATAGTACCCGAAAGGATATGCGTCCGACTACGTACACGGTACCTGCAGATACATTGCACTATAAAGGAAAATAAGTGGCTAGGCGAATAATATGTTTGTTTAGAACCCACCGTAATAATAAGTTAGCGGTACTTTGTTTTATGTTAATTACTATCAGGTAAGATATAAAGGTACGCTTTACGACGCGTTTCTCTTTATGGGCCAGGTAAAGTATCTTGTACTAAACATTATGCAGGTCTCGTAATGTTTATGATATTTATATACTCTCACTTCTAATTAAATTTAGAAGCCGTTAATTTGTTTATGCACCAATCATCCCTAAATACATATCACTCACGGCTACGCCAAGTAGAGCGTCAGTTCTCGCTAGGCTTACAGACTTATGTCGCTTGTAATAGTCGCGTCTTGTTGCCTTCAGCTTTTGATGAGGATTTAAATTAAATGTACAGAACTTGGACTCCTAGCGCAGGATCGCCAGCCTGCGAACGCAACATTTATTTCAGTTAGTAACAAGAAAGTGATCCGTTCCTACGTCGGCAATATATGCCCATATACATATTTGTTGTACAAACCTATATTTATATACATACATACATAGATTACGTTGAGTTCCTATTTCAATTTAAGACAGTCGCAAGGGAGAGATTAATAACAGGCGTGAAGCACTTATAGAAAGGGGACATTTTGAAATAATTTAAAAGAAATAATGCGAAACATAAGCAGTCATACTTATTATAATTATTTTTCGTCGCTAACTGGTTGAACATTCCCGAACGCATGCGCAGGTTCGCACTGGCGATTGTTGCTTGGGCGTGCTAGGGTAGATTCGGCAACATCGTTGCTTGGGGGTGCTCGGGTAGATTCGGCAACATCGTTGCTTGGGGGTGCTCGGGTAGATTCGGCAACATCGTTGCTTGGGGGTGCTCGGGTAGATTCGGCAACATCGTTGCTTGGGGGTGCTCGGGTAGATTCGGCAACATCGTTGCTTGGGGGTGCTCGGGTAGATTCGGCAACATCGTTGCTTGGGGGTGCTCGGGTAGATTCGGCAACATCGTTGCTTGGGCGTGCTCGGGTAGATTCGGCAACATCGTTGCGCCACTTCGCAATATCACACAAACTAATTGCGATTGGATGTTTGTGTGTTGAATATTATTTGAAGGTCGTATTTTTTTTAATAAATAATTCCACTACTCACGAACCATAGTGTAAAGGCTTTATTTGCCCTCCAAAGTTATTCAAGGTGTAACAGTAGCTTTATACAGGCTGTGACAAAGTTTCAGCCGTTATTTCCCCAAACACAAATTTGTACAGTCATCTCGCGCTGTCAAGTTCGGTGAGCGATTTGTTAATGTGATTGCTTAACTTTGGGAGTAGGTACCTACTGGAATAACTTCGCTCTTTGTTACTTTAAAGTAATGATCAGAAAAATTGACTAAACTTAATTGCAAATACTTAGAACGCACTAAACTAAATAATAGATAAATGCAGTTGAAATGCGGTCTCTTCGAAAAATGTGCGGTGTAACGATTTTCGATCGAACCGCAATTAAGAGATTCGCAAAACAACAAAGATTGACGAAACAGATATACGGGACGTCACGACGTTTGACGGGAACGTCAAGAATACTCGAAACCGACGAATGTTTGAAGAGACTGATGAATGTTGACGAAGCAAAAGAGGCATGTAAGTCCAGAGAGACTGGCGCTCTATATTATCGGCCTACCATCGTTAGGGACGGCGTGATGATATGATGATGATGGGAATCTGGAGTCTAATTTATGTTCGAGCTAAAATGGTTTACAAATGATGGCCTTAGTATTATTTTGTCTACACTATCGCATTGGTTCAAACTGTAATGGTTCTTGTACCAAAGAAATTAATATCAATTACTTAACTATTTATAAGTTGAAATAAACTACAATATTTGGAATTGATTGTAAAATAGCCTGATCAAAACAACATCGACAAATGTGAACACTTGAGATATCTAGCAAATTCCACTCCATGAGATGCTGACCTGACAGTCACATCATTGCCTAGACCTTTGTGAACCTTCCAGCCAGGCACCAACGTATTATTAATATAAATCAGTTAGGTATCTTAAACAGGTATATTAAGGCACCTTAAACAGGTATATAAAGTAAATAAATACCAACCACTTAATTCTTCAAAGATAACGACGGAAACGGAAGGGTTCATTGTCAAACTTGGGTTTGTTTAAGGGGTATTAAAAGTCAACTTAAGGTATAAGTTATTTTATTGCTCTTTTCACCTCTGTCGTGACCAACTTGTTCTATATTTGAATTGTAAAACGGGTGAAATTTACATTTGCAGGTATATTGATGTGGAAAACTTAAACGTGCATAATGTAGGTACGGTTACGTTTCGTCTGAGTTACGTTTTTTGCGTTAAGTCCTTATTGCGTTTGATTACTTTTCCTTTACCTTTGTTTTCATCGCCAGCGTGCCTGTAATTCTACCTGTTTCACGAATACTTACCTAACTATATACATCTAAAGTAATCTGATAAAGTGGAAAATTTTATTGTTTGTAATGGAAAGAGTACTAACTCGGATAAAATAAATTATTTCACCATGGTGTCCCTGGTGTTGCAAACGTCCATTGGTGGCAGTTTGTAGAACGACAAAAGAAGAACGGCAAAAGACCTGTAAGTTTAAAGAGAATTGGTGCTCTGCCTATAATATTAGGTATTCGGCGAGATGATATTATGTATAATAATATATCCTCACGCCTTCCCACAAGGGTCCCCGAAGGGGTAGGCAGAGGTGTATAGGTAATACCCACACACCCACTTTCCGCCAGAGGTATATTAGGTGCCAACGTGACAGATGGCGAGTCCATCGCCGTTACTCAGGCACGACTATACATACGCCTTTGAATTTCTTCTCAGACGTATGTAGGTTTCCTCTCGATGTTTTCCTTCACCGTAAAGCTCGTGGTGTGACTAATCACTGTACTTAAGTTCAGAAAAACTCATTGGTACAGTCGGGATTCGAACTTGCGACCTTTGCGTCGCAGGCAACTGCTCGAACCACTCGGCCACCACGGCTCATGATATTATGTACTTGTATGAAATATACATTTATACTTAATTTCTTATGAGACTCATTCAAAATATAAATATAAACTTTCAATGGAACAAATGCGTACGTTTTGCCAATCAGGCCACAAAAAGCGTGTTTTTTATTACGGTTCATAGACTAGTTTCCATTTAGCCTCTATTTTGAACGTTTTTATAATATCGCTTTGAAACTCTAACGAGAGTTACGGATACATTTCAGTTTGATAACTTGTGAAAATGATTGACTTTGTACTAGTGGACGGTTACGGTAATACGGTTAATGTTAGAAAGGCGCTTCTGCCTTAGCATTTGTTTCTTCCCGAATAAAACATACCTTAAGTAATAATATATAATAATAATAATAATATATTTTTATATATATATTTAAAAATGTAATATATGAGACTTATTTCAAATAAAGAATAATAATAATAATAATTTCTTTATTTTCTCCCACAAAAGTAAGTAAGTTTAACACTTAATAATGTGTGAGACTGGTACCTGAGATAGGTATACAATACATGTAGTACAGGTCACCAGTGCCCCACTGTGCTTTAGAGGATTAATTTTACTTACATTAAATGTGTAACTTAAGGTAAATATAATACTTATGTGCATGTGTGCGTGCGTGTATGTGTATGTGAAAGTGTGTGTGTGTGTGTATGGAGATGGGTGTGTGTAGTGGAAGTTTAGTTTGGGGAGATATTATGAATGTGTTAAGTGTTAATCTTCTTGTTCTTCAGCTTCCACTTCAACTAGTTGAGGTTGGAGATGGAATATGTTCCTATTCCAATTCCGATTTGCCGTTCTGATATAATTGCGTAATACTGAACTATGGCTTTTAGAATATCAGTGGGATATAGCTGAGCTATTGAAGTCAAGTCAAGTCGGGCTTAACCTAGTCAGTAGGTACTTTTGACTGTTTCTGATCTAGTCATGATATGTCACATGACGGGCTTTATGGATAAAACCGCATGGACAAGTGTAGTTCAAATCAAATCAAAATCTTTTTATGTCACATAGGCCCAGATGGGCACTTATAAAACGTCGAAAAAGAAGCACGGTTCGGGTTGGACGCTTCCATGGAGAAGAACCGGCAAGAAACTCCATGTTTACTCTTTTCAAATCATTAGGCATATACAATAACAATATTTTTTCGTTACAGCAATAGTACCCAAGTATGGGGGAACAACGTAGGCCCGACAATAGGTCGTTACTTACTATACGAAGCATACATAAAACAAGATAATTATAACAATGTTAGCAAGATCTAAGAATCTACAAAGCCTACAATGTTAAAAGTTAAAAAACTTTCCCACAAGGGTCCCCGAAGGAGTAGCCAGACGTTTATAATAGTACTCACACACCCAATTTCCACCAGAGGTATATTTTTGGTGCTAACGTGACGCCCTGTCTCCGTTCCACTGCTTTGTAACATATTTAGTAAGATCATTTAATTTCTGCTCTGCCAAAGCCTGATCAGAGCTATTTAAATGTATTTTCTTTATATATATCCTCCCGCCTTCCTACAAGGGTATCCGAAGGTGTAGGCAGGTAGTGTAGGTGTATAGGTAGTACCCACACACCCACTTTCCGCCAGAGATATATTTTAGGTGCTAACGTGACAGATGGCGAGTGGGTCTCCGTTACTTATTATTTTGTTTTATTTTATATAAAATGCATCAATAAAGGTATCATACTTTTACCTTCTGACGTCTCCCTAATAAAAAACACATTTCGGGCTTCCCCAAGTATCAGCCATCGCATGTTATGGGCTTTATTGCCGATTACTCCGGGGGCCCGTTACGTTTGATTGGCTTTCCCAAGAATTGGAAAATAAATACTGCTCACGGTTGCTTTGTTGTCATGAACGGTACTCTTATGAATGGACAAAACGTTTTGTCCCTTCTGCGACGGATCTCATCATTATTTTAAGAGACGTTCAAAATGGCGGCTGAAAAGTATAATAAAAATTCTTCTTGACAGATGTGAAATATGTTTTTGCAAATTCGGCAGCTCGCGAGTCATAGTCGTGTTGCTGGCGACCGCAGGAGGCAACTACTTAACATGAAGCGGACAGGACAACCTTTTTCAACATTCATGCACTCTTGGGATAATCATCTCTAATATGTATAAATAATGGTTGGTATTTGAATAATGTAGCATTAAGCAATGAAAAGTCTAATACAATGAAATCACTTGGTAAGTCCACGAACAAATATTTATATTTTGATTGTTTGCCCAATGCTTATAAATAAGAGAACATTTTAAGTTAATTACGAATGCAAAATTCAGCTTTTGAAATATTAAACTCGAGTTAGAATTGAATGGGTAACAGCTGTGTTAATAATTATAAAGTTTTTGGGTAATTTGCATAACATTTAACTAATTGTAAGTGAAAAATTTCTAGTCGTAGCTCGAAATTGTAAGCAAAAAAATTTATTTATTTACGAGTCGCACGAATCGAAAAAATGTTCCATAATTGAATTCGACAGGGTCGTGGCTACCCCCAAACGTCGCGTCCTGATTGGCTGATATTCAAATTTGGAACTAACAAGATCCCACACGGCGTGTGCGCGTGACGACGTTTTACGCTGTGGCTAATATTTTCCTATTGCCCCGAGGGGGTATTAGGTGTAATGGGGCGAACGAAGGACGAGTCTGTATTTGAGGGTGGCGTTTGGAGGGTTCGTAGGTATTTTTTTCTCTATTTGTTATTAAGCTGCATTGAATAAAGAACTAAGAAGAACACAAATAAACTATATTTATCGCAAACATTATGCATGTTTATACATACATACATACACATCATCACGCCGAGTCCCTAACTGGGTAGGCAGAGAGTATAGAGCGCCAGTTCTTTCTAGACTTACATACCTCTTTCGCTTCGTCCACATTCATCAGTCTTTTTATATGTTTATTTACTTACCAAAAAAAATTATAACAAAACAACCAAGTAAGGATTTTTTTTTTAGTTAAGATCTAGTTATTTATTTATATATACAAGAGAAAGTAATAATAAATATAAACTAACTATAAATAGAATAAATGACCCAAACCTGTGTCACGCGAAAGGGTGCCAAGAAGACTAGCGGCATTGCCACGTTGTATGGCAATGCTGATTCGCTGAGCGAAATAGGATAGTAAGGATTATGTTTAAGCATACACATGAAGCGTAGCTTATGTATATACATACCTATATCCAAGCAGAGTCCTTCATAATGATAGAGAGTAGAGCGCCAGTTGCCTT
Organism: Drepana arcuata; assembly: GCA_016069955.1. Classification (NCBI taxonomy): domain Eukaryota; kingdom Metazoa; phylum Arthropoda; class Insecta; order Lepidoptera; family Drepanidae; genus Drepana; species Drepana arcuata. The sequence continues at coordinate 11,033 of JACCPG010002929.1, read as the reverse complement.
TACTCAAGCATGACTATAAATACGCCTTGAATTGCTTCTCAGATGTATACAGGTTTCTTCTCGATGTTTTCCTTCACCGTAAACTCGTGGTGTGACTAATTACTTTACTTTAATTCAGAAAAACTCATTGGTATAATCGGGGTTCGAACTTGCGATATTTGTGTTGTAGGCAACTAACTACTCGAACCTCTCGGCTAAAGAGAGATTATTAAGCTAACTTAACATATAATATAATGTTATATAATGTAACCTAGTCATTAAGCAGTTTAAAACAAACATAGTCAATTGAATTGGCTGCTTCTTTAGGAATATTTCAGAAGGAAAGGTAGAGGGGCCTAGAGGTAGAGCATATATGAGCCCAGCTATTATTTTATGATGATGAATTGACAACTGGGAGTCCCAGAGTCAAATATTTTCTCTTTCATTTCTTACGCACAATAATAATAACTGTGCAAACGTCAATGCCATATTATATTTGGGTCGGCAGCGCGCGAGTGATACCCCTGGTGTTGCAAGCGTCCATAGGCGGCGGTATACGCTTACCATCAGGCGGACCGCAAGATACGCCTACATACATAACACACTGCTTGTTTTTTTTATACAACAAGAGTGGCAAACAAGCATACCTGGAAAACGGGTACCGCAGCCTATTTACGCTTACAATACTGAAGTACCACTTGCACGTTGCTACTCTGTGTTCGGAGAGTTATACTGTGTTGGCAGTATAATCACTTATTACATAAATAATACAACACTAATTCCTCTATTGCCAACATAATATAAAAATCTTCCGCCATCCCCAAGGAGTTTATTACTGGAAAACTTATTCACCGCGTAGGTCCTGTCCCTTCTACTTCTATAAGGTGGAGGTCCTGCCCCAGTCGGGCAGGTCCAAATTCGAAGGGAAACTAGTTATGGCCTACCTCTCTTTATTCGTTTTCATTTAAAAAATTAACAAAACACTTTGCGAAAACAAATAGATTGGTTCGTTCATTTGAGATGCACCATAAAACGCGAGGTATAAATAATGTATACTTTGTCGGTTAAGAACAGCGTCAGTTTCTTTTCTGGTTAATTTAAAGTAAGTCCGTCGGTTTAATGGGTGAATTTATGTAGCGCTTTTTATGCCCTAATAAAGCTTCTTTGTACGGAACTCGTTAATCCGGAAATCAAATGAAATGAAAACGTGTTTAATAATGATGGTTGAGACCTAGGTACCTAGTATCTCCATTACTTCCGTCAAGGGTCCCTTGGGGTAGGCAGACGTGTAAAAACACTATATTCGCTGAAGATTAATTAAGGTATGTGATAGATGTTGTGTCTATCGCCATTTCTAAATCACTGCTATTAATACAACAATGTTATTGATTATTAAATTTGAGAAGAAATTGAGCCTGGCCCACTGCATATATACTTGGAATGTATATGTATCTCAATACAACTAGAAATACATATATATATATAATAATAATAATAATAATAATATATCCTTTATTGTACAAACATACACATTTACAAAAACAAACAGAAATGACAAAGAAAAACATATAGTAGGCACAATAGGCGGCCTTATCGCAAAAGCGATTTCTACCAGGCAACCAGAGTAGAGAGAGATAAGAAACAGAGAAAGAGAAGGTAGGTGTGACAGTTGAGAGTATATATATATATATATCTTGAGACAAAAGACCGTCTCAGAAAATATAACAGTTCCTCATCTATGTGATAGGGCACATTGAAAGAAGGAAATAAAAAAAAAAATGTATATGTAATTTTTTGCCTTTCTATCACATTAAAATCTACTGTAAGGATAAATTTATACATTTAGTATGTAACTACCTTTTTTATTTCATTAATTGTTTCTGAAAAAAACCCAAACATCTATTTTTCGAAGCGAAGATTACTACTTTGAACTATTTTGTTATTATATTATATCACTTCCTTAAAGTAATGGTAAGCGGTTACCGCCCCCTATGGACGTTTGCAAAAGCAGGGGTTTCACTCGCGCGTTGTCAACCCTGTAGGAATCTTTTCAAACCCTTCTTGAAGAGCTCCATGCTGCACTCACTAGGGAAAACCTCAACGGGAAATGCATTCCGCCGCCTGAACGCTCGCGGAAGATATATTTGTATGTTAAAAAAAAAATTACCGCACACATATTTACCATTAATATAATGTCGATATTGTTCATTTATAAAATTCATACAAGAAACTCGTATTGTTGTTGTTGTTGAACAATATTAATTCCGTTACTTTCCAAACGATAGAAACTTAAGAGGAAAAACGAAAAAAGTAAATTGGAAAAGTCCTTTAATTGAATATATCCTTAGGGCAATACAATCCCATCACTTATCTTATTTGAACCTGTACTTTATAATAATATATCCGTTCAGGGAGGTATCATTTTGTTTTATAACGACGTATGAACGCTAGGGGATGCAAAAACCAGAAAAAGGCTTTTGCAAAGGTACGTTTGAAATATACGTTAAAAAATAGCATTGCTTTGAGTGTTATCCGACGTAAGGTTTATTCCCAAAACAAATATAAAAAAAGATTTATTTTATTATGTCTATGCAATCACAGTAATAATGTTGTGTTGGTAAATTAATCTACGTAAAATGTTCGTTTAGTTTCATATCTCGTCACTAGATGTCGCGACTAGACGTCACAACTATTGAATGTTGATCTCATTAAGCAAGCAAAGTGTATTTTTAAACGTATCGTGTAAGTAATTAACAGGTAATCTTTTTTCTTTTATCACCACAGGAGACGTCATAAGTAAATAATAGTTATTGATATATCAGCACAACAGATTTTTGGTTCTCTTTAACATGTAGAACTTACATGTAGGTATTCTGTATATATCTTACATGTATATATCTCTGATGAAGGTAGTAAGTGACTAATCGACTATCCACCATATGACTGATTATTTGTGTATATTATTATATTATGCTTGACACTCAACAATACGCAGTTAGCCTCGCAGCAAAAGACTGCTTCAGATATCGATCAAGACTTTGGCATAGACGTTTTGATATATTATATACCACTTTTCCAAGATACCAATATGCATCGGCTAACGTCACACAAAATATACTTAGTGGTGTAAAGGTAATTTAAACATAACTACTCTATGTCGTAATAATTGTCAGGGTACAATCACAGATAGAACATTTTTGTGAAAATTCTTAGACATAGGAGACCTAAAATTTTTCCTTATTTGTTTCACGGATTCATTACTTACTGTATGTCAACACACATTGAATTTATGTACAAGCTCGTCCCATAACATAAATCAGAGGGCTGAAGAAATGCGATAATGACCTTTAGTAAGGAATTTTATTGCCTTTATATGACGTATAGGGGAATACCGCGTTTGGTTGGCACCACATTTCGCTTTAGTTTTACGAGCGCTTAAGGGTTAAGTGTGTCGTGGAATGTGGATAGGAAACGATTAGATGCCCGAGGGGCGTTAACGGGTTTGATCTCAAATTATTGTGCATAGCTTAGGATTAACGGTATTAATAAAAATTGTGATTATAGGGCACGATTGTTGTACGACGACAGTTGTAGACGTCTGCAGGTTTCCTCTCGATGTTTTCCTTCACCGTAAAGCTAAAGCCGTGGTGTGACTAATCACGAGAAGTTCATTTATCAAGTTCATTATTACAAGTATAAAATATTAAAGTATGTCTCTTTCTCTATTGACAATGGTTCTACCAAACTAGTCATCATCACGGTTATTTATACTCACCCTAAAGTCACCGGACTGTTTCTAAACTGCTACAAATTAAACCCTGCTTACGTCAAAGCATAATAACATCTCAACGTCACCCTAATCGAGATTTAATTGAAATGTGACAATATGCTTTTGTTGACCTGACGCACGGTGCACGAAATGAGACCATAATAGCACCTAACAATGGGGGAATCTCAACAGTATTATAATGAATATAGAGCGCTCATTTATACTCTAAGAAATCCACTGAAGAAGGCACCTACGCTTTGTGAATAGACTCTATGGATTCGAAATTGTATTGTTGGCATGAATGGCCGTCATTATCGAAAGATCCATTACTTCAGTTTGGATAATTTTATTTTTCAGCGGCTGCTTTTGGATAATGATGTGCACTCTTATTATACATGGACGATAAAAAGTCGAAGTGTTCACGTGGTTTGATTAGTAATCCGTAAAATTAAGATTGCGGGACCGTCATCATCATCATTCTATCATCATATTCTGCTTCGTCTAAGCAGAGAGAGTAATACGCCAATTCTTTCTAGACTAACAGACTGCTCTCGCTTCATCTACATTCATCAGTTACTTCATACACACTTGCTGGCCATTATGGGATCGAACCTGATAACCTGTACTATTTAAATACAGTGATTTATTACAATGAGTCTTTTCAAACATATTTAGGCTTCCTTTCGACGGCTTTATTAATATTTTTTTTATTACAACAAGAGTGGCAAACAAGCATGCGGCACACATGATGGGCAACTTTAGCTCACGATAACGAAGTATCACCATCACTTGCGCGTTGCCGTGATTGACACTTTAATATAACAATGATTATAACTATGACATCCGACATACACTATTTAACCTTTTTCCGCCAAAATTATCAGTTCGTAACTACTATTCGGCAAACAGTGACGTCATTACGTCTAATCTCTATTTAGTTAGGCAGCTTCTTTGTTATATGCCAAGTTGGGGTCAAATTAGTTATTTGGGCCTTTATTGTTTCCGGGGTTGGGTCTTGGGCCTTTGTAGATCTTGTTGGCGTACGACTAGATCGTAATTGGGTAATAGAATTGGTTATCTCTAAGCCTGTGAAGGATTGTAGATAAGTTGGTACTATATGAGTAATAATAATAATAATAGACTTCAGGAGCTCCATCTAGCGGGTGGTGAGTTACCATTAGCCAATTATTGAATTTTAAGACTGATTGTATTGATTGAGTGATGATTGACAAATGAGAGATGGCGAGCCTATCGCCGATTTTCTAGTAGCTACATATATCTTTGAATTTATTTTTAAACGTATTTAGGTTTCCTCTCGGTGTTTTCCTTCACGTTAAATATCGTGGTGTGATTTATCACTGTAGTTAAGTTCAGGAAAACGCCTAATGCGTTATAGTCGGGATTCGAACTTGCTATCTTTGTGTTGCAGGCGATGTGTCGAACTCGGCCACCAGGGCACTATAATAAATGTTATTAAATTATTTTTATTATAGTGGATATAAACCGACGCTTTTTGAACTCTGTAGTTGTCTATGACTTAAGTGATATAAAGGTTCGTATCACGTAAATATAAAAAAAAATAGAGCAGTTTCGAAATTGGAACGTGAGTTTTTAATTAACAAGGTGTCAGCCAATATACCATTTTCCTTGAGTATCGCTTTCACGGTGGCAGTAACAGACAATCAACATTTCTAGGCTAGGTTTCAAAATAGAACTTCGAAAATCGTTATACGATAAATATTAACTTCGATTTATCAGAGCTTGGTCCGCTCCCTTTAAACCGAAAGGGTGTTAGTTATCTATATGGTAATATTATAGAGAGGCAGGGTTTGTTTGTTAAAACGCGCTTATCTCAGAAACTACTAAGTAGATTTGTTAAAGATGTAATAAAAAAAAATTAAAAAACAACGGCAATGAACTCGCCATCTGTCACGTTGCCTACTAAATATATATCTGTACATAGGCTTTCGAATTGCTTCTCAAACGTATGCAGGCTTTCTCTCGATGTTATCCTTCACCGTTAAGCTCGTGCTGTGACTAATCACTGTACTAAAGATCAGAAAACTCATTGGTACAGTCGGGATCAGATCTTTGCGTCGTAGGCAACTCCTCGCAACGCCTCCTATACGAGCATAATCTTGAAATTATGATACATTCATGTAAAGAGCGAACCCCAGAGGCATAATTTTTTTTTTTTATACAACAGGAGTGGCAAACAAGCATACGGCCCATCTGATGGGAAACGGTTACCGCAGCCTATTTACGCTCACGATACTGAAGTATCACTTGCGTATTGCCACTCTGTGTTCGGAGAGTTATAGTGTGTTGGCAGCATAATGGGTTTAATCCCTCTGCTGCCAACACAATGTAACAATCCTCCCCCCTCCCCAAGGAGCTCATTACTGGAAACCTTATTCACCGCGTAGGAACACAACACAAAAAATTGTGTTATTTGGCTACGGACTTCTTTAAGGTGGAGGTCCTGCCCCAGTCGGGCAGCTCCGAATTCGAACGGGACGTACATACAACCTTTTGTTAAAAACATGACTTTAAAGCACGCAGAGTTTTCAGTTAGTATTCAGTTCAAAGTGCCTGGAAAATTCAAATTCCTTATTTGTTCTACTGAACTTCCTACGGGAAGTTGCTATGAACTGACTGCATCAGACGAATAAAGTCCACACGCGTGTGTTTTCTAGACTCCTGATTATATGCAGTAATAACATATTTACTATTGTAACGTATTGGCGAGTTTATTCTGTATTTTACGTAAATATATTATAGAGTGTACCATATATGTTGTAATTATGTAAGAATAATTCAGATGCGTCTATATTTTCATAGTCGTGCTTCAGCCTGACAGACTCGCCATCTGTCAGAATGGCACTCAAATATTTCTCCGTCGAAACTGCATCCGCATGTGTACACCTATATCTAGAAATGTTTAGGAGTTATAAGTTGTCGTGGTCGGGTAGCTTATATAGTCCCATATAAAGTGACGATTGCGGGTCCAAATCCCTATAGTCTACCAATGGGTTTTACCAAAGAAAAATACTGTTCTATATATGTAAAGTCAGTCGTAGCTGAAAGACGGCGACAGATATGACGTTGACATCTAAAATGTATCTCCGCTAAAGTGATTGTAATTCTTCGCCTTATCACTTGCAAGTGGACAACATGAGCGTGCCTGTTGTGAAGTGTACAAAATCTTAGTAGTAGAGATTATCTCGTTCATTGTACATCATCAAGTGTGTGTTTTTTTCAAAGACCATAAATATTAGACTAGAGAATTATTAGCAATAACGAACACCTTAAAAAATACCGTTTCATCCTGTTTAAGCTGGTTTTAAACCGCTATATAAAAAACTCTTAAGTACATACATTGATTACCACGAGCTTTACGGTGAAGGAAAACATCGAGAGGAAACCTGCGTACGTCTGAGAAGAAATTCAAAGGCGTATGTATAGTCGTGCTTGAGTAACGGCGATGGACTCGCCATCTGTCACGTTGGCACGTATTACCTATACACCTCTGCCTACCCCTTCGGGGACCCTTGTGGGAAGGCGTGAGGATATGTTATTATTTATTAAAAATCAACAATACATAGCGTTACAAGGCGATGCGATCCAATTAGATATTCAAGTAAATTGACACACACACACACACACACGCCAACCGTTGCGATGGCAAGTGAGCCTGAAGAAAGGGCGCCAAGTTACACGCATGCGCCTGAAATATAACGTGCGAAACACCACCAGTCACGAGGAGCCAGTATCGGTGAAGACGGAGCCTGAAACGCACGTCCTACCATCACGAAATCACGACGAATTAAAATTACATTAACCGCGAGTGGAAACTTGGGCGCATAAATCATAAAGCAATTCGCCAAAATGTTTCTTGGAAAGTTATAGCTCAGTGTTATGGTAATTGAGTTTAGGTATTAACGTGAAATGATCGGGGTGCGTTATGTTTTCAATAGCACTCGTGGTATTAACAGTTTTGGACTCGTGTGTGCCGTTATATCATCATCAGTTCGCTGTCCACGTACCCCATGGTGCGGAGAGTGCACATGACTTGGCTCATAGGCACGGATTCATCAACCACGGTCAGGTAAGAATTATTAATCACAAATGTGGTCCAATACAAGTGAATTGAAATATCGTATAAACTATCTCCTTCCCCTGTTCCATTAGTAACAAATCCATATTTTCTTGCGTAGTCAAACCGAATTGAACTCGAGTAGAAATTTGTCTCATCATTAAAAATCGTGAGGAAATCTGTAAACTTTAAAGTCGTGTTAAGAGCGGCGACAGTTTCTCTGTCTGTCGCGTTCACCTAGTTGTGACTAAAAAAGTAGGTGCTATTAAGTCTTCAAAATATCAATTATTAATAATTTTATCATGAATTAAAATGATGAAGACTAATTCGCAACCGAGAACACTGGCGTCAAATCGTAGAGGACTGATATAGATCAGTAAGCGAATGTATGATGAACATCAAAACACAACAGAACTGATTATGATGATGACTCAAAGTTTTTTTATTATCGTGACACGTGTCATGAAGAATTTATATTAAAAAAATGTGCACTTAAGTTACTGTAAATTTCTGTACTTGGCAAATCTATACAACATTTTTGGTAGGAAATACTAATGGTTCCACGGACTGTAAGTAATATAAGGAAGCGTATTAATTCGAGCAATTTGTGGATCTCCGCAATAATATTCCGCTACTTAATGACATTGTCTTAAAGACAAGGCTGCCAACGAAATAGGCAGCGTAGGAACGCAGTAATAAAAGTAATGGGTTCCACAGAAAATAAACGTTATAAAGAAATGTCGAGAGAATTTCTTGCTTCTTGTAAAACTTGTCCTAAATTGTGAGACGGTAAAATTTGTATCTGAGGGACGCTTAAGTTTTCCAGAAGCGCTTTTCTCGCTATTACAAAATAAAAAATAATGTTATCATTGTATATAATATACAGACAAACTCTTAGCTCGGGTCATTAAGTACAGTGATTAATAAGCGAGCTTTACGATGAAGGAAATCATGGAAATGAAACATGCTTACGTTCGAGAATATATTAAAAATATGTTAGGACGTGCTTGAGAAACGACAACAGACCCTGAACCATAAACCAATATATCTCCGGCCATAAGATGTTGTTAAGAAACACTTCTGTCTACCCCTTTGGGAACCCACGTGGGAAAGTGTTAAGATACATATACCCAACCGTAAAACATTTCAAGGACTATACAATGCGTTTAGATATTAAAAAATATTGAAAATTAGTTCTTATACAAAAAAATCCTCTTTAGTCTATTAGACAAAAGTTTATTTCCGAATACTCATAAAGTGGCAAATATGTAAGAAAGTATGAGGCCCGCCTAATGGTGGTTTGGTTATCGCCTGCTATAGACGCTAACAGCAGCAAGGGTCGCATCGCGCTTAGCCGACCCTGAATAGGGAAACTTAATTATTTGTAAAGCGCCGTAACGGGAAATTCTCATTTGTTTATGGCATACTACGGGCGTGTATAGCATTAAACATAATTTCCTCACGTGTGTAGATATTGCGACAACTATAATCTGAACCCCAATGTCAACTGATCCTAAGCTAGGTAACGTCTGTACTATAATATCAGTGATTGATAAATATACTCTCATATAGATATAAATAAATAACAAGATAAATAATACAGCAAACAAACATTATCATTGCACGAAATTGTACAGCAGCAGGTAGTAGAAGTAGTAGTTGTAGGTAGGTACTCATATACTTAAATACATAGGACATCCAAGACTAACGTACAAATGCATCATCATACAAATATCTGCCCTCAGCGGGGAATCGAACCCTCGATCTTAAGTTTCGCAGTCAGGAGCTCATACCACTAGACCAGACGGCCGTCACAACGGACTAGGACGATCAATATTTTTTCAGGGATTCATTGGAAATAAAATATTACGAAATATCAATCATCCGTAGGCCACGTTCCAACTACCTGGATCAATTCGATCGGACGCTCAAGGACGGAAACGTTAAGAGTACTCGAAACCGACGAGCATGTATGAAGAGACTAATGAATGTGGGAAGCGAAAGAGGTATGTAAGTCTAGAAAGAACTGGTGCTCTATACTCTCTGCCTACCCCGTTAGGGACTTGGCGTGGTGATATATATGTATAATAATCATACGTAATTTTGATAAGCTTATTTATTGGGATAACCCCATCTTAAACCCTTAATATGTTTTTTCACAAACAACCTAAAGCTCTTGCCAAATAGCTTCTGTATCTATGAAGGCACGCTAAAATATACCTCGCTAAGAATCTTTAGAACACACGCTTTGATAAGATTTCTTCTTTATTATATTTTCTTGCGTTTATAAAGAAGTAAAAAAGTTTGATTAAAAGCGAAGTCGAGGCGATCCCACGGGATGGGGTTGCTAAAAAAGGAAAGTTAGCTTCATTCAATTTGACTAAAAGATGATTATTCTCCCTAAATTATTTAAGAGCGTTGAGTGAATTGCACAGTTATTATTATCGTCTATCAAAATTAACTAAGACAAAGACAAAGATTTCAAGAATATTTTCAAGTGCCAGCCTTGGCGGCCGAGTGATTGGAGTCGAATTCGAAACATGAAGTTTGCATGTTCGGATAGTTTTTTTTTAATTTAACGATAGTGATTAATCATACACCGACCGTTGAAGGAAAACATCGAGATGAAATCTGCATACGTTTAAGAAGATATTCAAGGAAAGTATTTACATACGGTATAATCGTGCTTGAGAAACAGCGATAAACTCCCCATCTGTCACGTTGGCAGCTAAATATATTACCGCCGAATATTTGAGCCCTAAGCCTGAAGTCGTGACATCCGGTGGAACTTCCTACAGCCCAGAAGGTGGATAAAATATTTTCTAAGTAGACAAAATATACGCGTGATGTAAACTTTTATCAAACCCATTCCTTTCAATGACCCATTGAATTCGTTAAAATTATTTATCTTAAAATCTGTGTTCAGTTTTATACCTCAGAATTGAATCTCAACCTCAGAAATTATTCGATTAAAAGTATTCATAACTATGGACTCCGACCGCGGGGAGTGCAGAAAATGTACCCATCTTCAAAACTATATTTCGTGCGAACCGTTAGAATTCACAAGATAAAAAGTTCTGAAGTCTGGTATCGAAATTTGAAAATCACATTCACCTAAATGTTTCTGAAGTAAAAACTTAGACGAATTCTTTATCGTGAGCTTAAAGAATATAGTGAAATTCGTTCTGA